>JAMKYM010000123.1:0-24452 GCA_026541065.1 Canavalia ensiformis | reverse complement strand
AAAAAGACTAAAACAAATCTAATTATCTTTTTTGTAACTATACACAAAAAATTTCAAGAGACACCAAGCCCGTTTGTATAAGTAAAGTGTTATTTAGGTATTGTTAATTTTAAAAAATATATATTAAAAAAAGAGGAATACAACAAGATAGGTAAATTGTGTGGTAAAGTTGAGGCATAAAAACATTATTATAAAAAAGTATTATAAATTTAACGAAAGTAATATTATTTTTATATAATATGTAATAAAAAATAAATTTAAATAAAGCTGCAATTTTTAGATCATAATTTAAATTGGATTTAAATTTTTCAATTTTTATTAATTTTATTCCCTATAATTTTTAAACATTTTAAAAAGTTATTCTTAAAACCATTTTTTCGGATGATGTAATATACACACATATATATATATATATATATTTAATCATAATATATGAACAATTATTTTAAAATGATTATTGAAATAACATTTATGTTTATATATATATATATATCACATCAACAATAAATAATAATAATAATAATAAATTTACAAAAATTAAAATTAAATTGAACAATATTCACAAGAATTTAAAACATATTTTATCCGCAAAGATATAACTAAGGAAATTGGGCAGATCCCATGGAAGTGATCTAATTAAAGACGGGAGAGTGTGGAATGGGAACATGGTTAGCTAACCTAACCCAATTGGATGCATATAATAAGAAATTAAAAATGAGAAAAAATAAGTGAACATGAAGAGAGGGAGCGTGAGTGAATATGATGTGAAAAGAAAGAGAGTGATTAAAATTAAAATTAAAAAAAGAGAGAGAGAGAGGGGATTGACGAAGAGGTAGGAGAATTATGATAATGAAAGTTAAGAAGAGTCCAAAAGGGGGAAATTGGAAGATGAATGAAACCTTAGGAAAGGAGAAAAGGGCACACTTTGGGTGTGTTAAGGGGACGATGGATGGATCAAAGAGGATGCAGGGGCTGTCAATTCCGGCCCCCACTTTGAAAACGCTTGTGGAGGACGCAAACACTTCCTCCAATCCCAAACGCCACCTCATTCCTCTGCTCGGTAACTTTTCATTTTCTATATCTCACACATCCTCCCTATTATTCCTCTTCCATCTCTGGATCATGGACTTGGTCAGAGAGTTTTAAGTTTTTTGGTAAATTTGGTGCCTAAGATTACGATGTATAACTGTTGTACGTCTTACATCCCCTTTCTCTCTCTTTCTCTCTCTCTTTCTCTCTCTCTGACAGATCTTAAGCACCAACCAATCTCCTCCCTCATTTATTACTTATAAGAACTCTCTCTCTCTCCCCCCCTCTCTCTCTCTCCTCTCTATCCCATCACTAGTTGAGTACTCTCTCTATATATACACCGCTAAACCTTTCTTCATTCTCAGTTATTCACTTTCTCTCTTCAACCTGTTTCCTTCCGCTTCTTATTTTAGAGTTTCTTGCTGTGCCTCTTAATTTTTTTTCCTTCTCTCTTGCCTTTAATTTCTTCTTAATCTTTAAACAGTGATTGTTTGCTTTCTACACATTGATTACTATAGGTAGTACTTTGATAGTCTTCTTTTTTGTTATAGAGACTTATCAGTCAATAATACTACCAAGTGGGTCTGTGTATGTTTTGTTGGCCTACACATACACATGGGAACATTGGGATTGAGGAGCCTTTGAGGCCTTATATTACTTGTCGCTTTTGCCTTTACTTTTCCCTCACATATTGGATTAGATTAAATTTAGGGTTAGGGTTAGGGCTGTTCTGTTCTATCCTTCTCCTTATTTTCTGCTTCCTCATGATCTCCTTTTTATTTCCCTCTTCTCTTTTTTCGTTTTTTAAGTTTCACTTTTGCATGGAGTGGTGATCATGATCGTGGTCACTGAGTAAAGAAGAGCTACGGTCTAATTTAAACTAAAGAAACCAGTCACTGTTTGCCGGTGGAGCATCATCAAGATTCACAAGCTTTAGGGGGAATTAATTTGTTTGAGGTGGTCCCTTACTGCTCCAATTTAAACCAATTAGCCCTTTGATATGGGAATCTTGATGATGCTGCAGCAGCAATAAATGACTAATATTACTACCAGCTTCTGCTTCGGGATCTCACTAATATACAACTTTGCTACAAGGCCCAGATCAGCGAGAGGTGAAATTAATAATATATTATGTTAATTTGTTTCCTAAACATAAGAAATTAGATCGTCACCCAGTTTTTATGCCACTTTTGCCTTTACTTTTGTTCTCTCTAGTAGCTGATATAAATCAACCTCTATCAACATGGTTCAGGCCCTTGTGGGAAATTTTCAACAAGTGCAGCTGAACCATAATATTTATGAGTTGGACAACATAGATAATGATGCCATGGCCTGTGTGGTAATGCACTGTAATCCTTTTCTTGTGCCATTTTGAGGTTTAATATTCAGTAATGATGGAGTTGAGTGCTCTCACTACCTTTCTGGCATTTGTAGTACCGCAGAAACCCTTCCCACCTGCAAAGCTCAGAAGGTATGTCTGTACGTTGATGGAACTTTGTGTACTACCTTAGATCATTGAATGCTTTTACTTCATGGATATTTGGGGTTACAGTATTTATCCTTTCTCCTCTTCTGTACTATTTCTCTTTTTCTAAATTTTGATATTCATTTTAATCTTGTGTAAAGCATATATCTCTGTTCAGTTTTGGTATGACCAGTTTTTTATTTTTATTTTTACTTTTTACACCATGTGTTTGGAATATTAATATTAATATTATACGTATCTAAGTTACACTTTCAGTTCTCCTGATATAGTCAACTAAAAATGTAGATATATTAGTTTCTTCAAAAAGTAGCATATGCATCTATTTGTTGTGGATTTGTCTTTTTCTTTTTATTGATCTTAAAGCCTTTTAGATTTCTTTTATTGATTTTTAGAACAGAATTAATATATATATATATTGCATGAACACATATATGCCTAAGATTTTGATACACAGTTTTTTAAGTTGCTGTTGCTTTCAATGATCTAATTCCACCTAATAGTTTATCTTTAGATTAGTAATACATTGATCTTGACATCAGCTTTCACTCATGACTTGAAAACTATTAAAGTTCTTCTTAATTACTAATTATTTCTCTTGTTGTATGGCTCTTTTTCAGACAGATCGAGTTGGAAGATAATTTTAAACCCTGAGAAATAACTTTAATAATTGACACGCCTGTGAAAAATTAGAGTTGCAATAAGCTTCCCTCTAAAAGAAAGAAATAATTCCATATATAATATTAAAACATTAACTGTAATAAACTAAACTGTAATTAATATTTAATTGTATATGTGGGATTGGTATTTGCCCAATGTACGCAACGGATAAGCTTAAATCTACACATCAACTATATTTTTCTTTTTGGGTTCTTTTATCATTGAATTTTACATCTTCCATGGAGCAATGATTTAATTTCTTTATGCAATTGGGCAGAAATAATAATTTCGAAGTTGCAGAAATCCTTTAGTATTATGATACTTTCAAATAATGACAGTCACCATCAGCAGTAGTCCATTTGATAATGTTGCATTAATTTTAATTAAAAGAAAGAACAAACTATAGAATAAATTAAACCTTCCTACCTTTTTCTGATATTATATATCCTTTCACTGAAGACCGTGTACACGTTTCCATTATGCTGCGTACTGTCCCCATGATCGAATGAATGATGTTGGAGTTGTACCATACATATGATATGTTGAAGGTATGTTTCAGAATTTTTTTTGGCTCTTCACTAATTTTATTATTTTTCCTAAGAGCCCCATTTAATAAATTTTCCCTGGGGGAAAATGTTTGAAAAAATTCATTGTTAAAAATATTTCATAGGTGACAAAATCAAGCATATCTCACTAGTGATTCAACATCATAGTACTTGAATCTCTTGTATATTTATATTCCAAATTGCATCATCAATTATATCTAAAATGGAGAGTGTATTTGAAACCGGATGTGTGTCCTAAGACAGTGGTAGAACAACTTAAAAAAATGAAAGAAATTAAGAAAACTCAAGCAACGTATTCAAAACTTCTGCTATTAAGATTTAGAGGATCCATTTTCAAAATATCTTTCAAATGAATACAGATACGAATCAAATGGACTATATGTAATACAGCATTTTCAATCCTAGATAGCGGTATATTTGTTTGCATGTGAAGGTAGAGATTTGATATAATATTTAGCAGTTTTTTTATTTACGAATTTTTTTTTTATTTTTAGTATTTTTTATTTTAAAGTTTTGTAAAAAGAAACAGTAATTTTTTTATTTTCTTTATAAAACTTAAAAAATAAAATGATATTTTTATAAATAAAAATAAAATAAAAAACGTTTTAAGAAACCGGACGACCCATTTTCATTTGAGCGAAATATGCAAGTACTTAAAAATAATTAACCATATACTTTTTTCTTTTGTTATACCAATTATTTACTTTACACTTGGATTAATGTAATTCGTAATTATAATAAATGCTTCGTGACAGCTAAAATGTTTGGAAAATCAAGCTAACTTCAGAATTGAAACGCAGAAAGTTATTATAGCACAATTCCTACGGAGATTATGCAATAATGGACAAATTTATATAGATTTTGTGTGCTACAATAAATTTACTGCAGCGTTATTGTGATATTATTTGATTGTCAGGATACTATAATATCTTACTTCAGTGAAATGCTCGATTATTGAATTTATTAGTAAGATAATTCGGTAGCCAATTATCAATTGTTGAGTAGTTCTAGAATCCTCCTTATTTTAACTTGTGAACCTCTCTTTTAATTATATATTAAAGTTGACATGATCAATTTTTAAAAATAAAAATCTCTTAATTACTTTAAGTGTGAATTATAGAGTAACACGATCTAGAATCTTTCATACCCTATTGCCCAGACACTAGCTTTGATGAGCTTCATCAGTTTCTCTCTAAGACCCACACCAAGGGATGCGTCATATCCTACACATTCCGTTGTAAATTGATCTTTTGACATTAACAATTTTCTCAATTATATGGTTAAGTTTTTTAGAAACTATACAAATACTAAATTGTATTAAAAAATACTAATTTTTTTTTTTATGTAATTTAAAGATTTACTATCAAATACATTAATCAATTCACGAATGTTAATTTAATTAAATTAAATACCTTAAATTTAAATTATAGATATTTAGTTATATTAAAAATTTTAAATTTTTTTATCTATAATAATTTTATCCCAATCTAATAAAAAGTATTTGTGGTCTAAAATGATTACCACAATCAACATATTAAATGTAAGTTTGATAAATAAAAAAAGTTAAAGAAATTAATAGCCACTTATATTTTTCAAAATAATTAATAAATAAAAATAAGTTAAATCAATCAAGTAGTAAAATTATAATACATCATCATGTATGCCGTAAAATTAAATTTAAGATACTAAATAAGAAAACATAGAGTAAATTATAAGATATAGTTAGGTATTAAATCTTTTGAAAAAGAAAAATGGAAAAAAAGAAAGAAAGAGAGTACCCACTTTCTGTGATAAGTATTGTTCAATAAAAAGAAAGTGTAGGAAACACCCAATGTCCGCGTAGAAGTACACACTCAACAGACCAATATGAGACAACTAGTACGCCGCACAATCTTTAATCGGTGAGTTTTGCCACTTCTGTGCTCTGTGCTCCAATAATTCAAACCACAAAAGCAACCCAGGGGCTCTGCTTTCTGTCCCCACAATAATTATATTTAGGAAAATAATAACCTTTTTTCAAATTATAACTTTAATGACAAATTTATAATAGTTTTTAAATTTTAGAAAATGCTTATATAATTATGATAAAACAGTTTTAAACATTTTTTAATCGTTTTTCCAGATTGGGTCGTCCATTTTACCATATTCACCATGCAGGATAATGCATATACCTAGCATTAGGAAGCCAGACGCGGTTTATATGAGCTAGCTAGCACAATTTTCAATTTTTATTTTTATTTTTTGTAATTTGTATGTCTATATATTTAAAATATACCACTACTCTTTCAAAAATTTGTAATTTGTCTCTGTACATGTCAAAATGATTTTATTACAACTACAAGAATAAAATTTAACAGAAAAATTTATTTTGCAACAAAATAAAAAATTATAATTTAAAATTTTGTTAGAAGATAACATTCATATTTAATATTTAACTGATCTTTGAGTAAGATTGTTTCATATAGAAATGTAGACAGGTAACAAAAATATTTTTATTATAATATCTTTTGGTTTTATTTTTTAGTTATTGCTCAAAACGCCTTCAAAGTTTTTATTTTAATAATTTCCATATTGATTATACCATATTCCGTATTACAAGTTTTTAGTGCATATATATATATATATATATATATAAAAATCTTTCCTTGATCTATCAAATCTTTACATAAAATAAATATATAACTCTATTTTTAATTAAAAAAATCTCAAGATTTCGTCTGATAATTAGCATTTCGGAATACAGTTAGATAATAAAATAGAATTTCCTCCCAATGTTCTTTTGGCTCCTTCCATGACATATAGGTTATTTCAAAAGCGAAAAAGAAAGGAATAAACTGAAAATAAATTTGGTTTCATATTAGAATATATATCACCATATCTTTAGTATCTTCAGTGGGTCCAAAATTTATCACATATGGTACAAATAATTGTCAGCATAAGAACATGAATATGTTCTTTTATTTCTTGTAAATCCGTAGGATGTTCTTTCCTCCACATTTTCTTTGTGTAAAAGTAAGGTGCACCGTTAGTAGAGGGAATTGCCAATAACTCAGTGTGTGGCTAGCCCATGACTGAGGAAGCAACTTTATGGCAAAAATGTGCATTACATACATTACACTTCAACCAAACTTCTCAACAATATAGTTTCATCATGGGATAATTTCATAGCTTTGCACAATTAATCTCATGTTTTCCTTCTATTCCAAAATATCACATTAAAAGAAAACATAGAAGGAGGTTGAACTTTTCACGATCTCTTCTATTTTGACTTTCTAGTTTTTTTATTAAACATATGTTTTACATTTAAATAATTCTAAATCCTCCTACCTTTTATTCCTATGAATCTATATAATTATTAAATAAGTTTCATATTTTTAAGATAATATATGTATATATTTTTAATTTATTATTTATTTTGTGGACTAATAGAAATATATGCATAAGGATATATGTAGTAAAACTTTTTTTTTTTTACATATCTCTGATGTGTCATTTACACATTAATATTAATTGAAAATATGAATCTGTAGATAAGAGAGGAAGTTATTGATATGTTTGAATTAAAATTCTGGATCAGATAACTACCCAAAAAAATTTATTTACTAATAAACGAAAACCATTTTTTTAGTCAAAATGATTGTATATGATATACCCTCACGAGATAATTCGGAGAAATATCATTGAAATTGTAATATTTATACCTTTTCTTGTTTTTTTCATTTGTCCATTTTAGAAGATATGTAGCATATAAATTAAAAATATAATTAATATTGTTACTTATATTAAAATTACTTTAACTTAAATATGACCTAACTATTATTTTTTCCTTTTAAGAAATAAATAGAAATAAGAGCTTAATTCAAAGATAATAATTAATATTATTTTTAAATTTTTAAATAAATAATTTTTTTCAACATAAATAAAAATAAAGAGTATTATGTTAAAATAATAGTACCTCTTTGTATTAGTTTTAATTTTTTTATCAACAAATAAAATTAATTTTTTTTAATTTGAGTATAAAAAATACTAAAAGCCAATACAAAATACTAAGCTGTTATTAATTTTACAATAATAGATAAAAAGCAATATCACAACACCTACAACTATTTAACTATTTCAGTTTGCTTGATACAAATAATTACAATGCCAATTCCGTCCCTGTGAGTCCTCAACACAATGCGGCAATCGAGTCGCGCGGGACGACAAACAGTAAAAAGAAAAATAAAAAAATTATCATCCAAATTTATTTAAAGATTTTTTTTTAGAATATCTAAAGAAAATTTTGAAAGGTAGAAAAAATTGTTTAAAAATCAGTTTAAATTTAAAAATTATTCGCACAAAGTAAAGCATTAATATACTATAAGGTTCATTTTATCTTCTAATTAATTATGTAATATTTAATTAAATTTAAAATTATTAATTTAATTTTTAAAAAGTATATTTTTGTATTTTATTTTTTAAAAAAATTAATTTTAAAGGAAAAAGTATCTAAAACAAAATTATTTTATATTTTTAAATTTAAGTAAAAATATATTTAAAAAATATTTATGATTTTTCTTCTTAAAATGAAAAAGGGAAGAAAAATTTTAAAAAGAAAAAATACAGTTCAACAAGTCCATTCCTGCTCGACTACGTGATAGAAATGTAAGTAGATCGAGCCGAGTTGGAATTTGAGTGTTTAAGACTTATTTGTTTAAAATTTTGAGGCCTAAGTGTTAGTTATTAAAGACTTTTTTTTTTCGGTCAAGACCTGACCTGATTTAAAGTTTACAGGTCTGTTTAATATTTTTTATTACAAAAAAAATCAATAAATAAACTTAAAGTTTATATAAATGATTGATTAAAAATGTTTGTAAACTTAAAGCCTACCACATAAAAAGATCATTAAATAAGCTTAAAACATATATATATATATATATTAATATTATGTAAATAAAATATAAAATAAATATTATACAAATATAATATATTAAAATAAATATAAATATATAATATATAAATATAGATAAGCCCCTAAATAGATTAGGTAGACTTTTTTATAAGTCTAAGTTTAACTTGTTTATCTAAAAAGACTTTTTAACAAGTTTGAACTTATCTATTTATTAAACGAGTCGAACTGAACTAGGCTTTAAACGAGCTGAACTGTAACTCCTGTCGGACGACTTTGTTCGCTTTCATCCCTAATTTCAGGTGTAATGGAAATTAAAAATTACTTTATTCTAATTTTTCTGTTGCATTTAAAATATGTAAGAGCAAAATCATACTCATTAAGATAAATTAAGGTTTTTAATTTTTCTTTTTATTTAAAAATAAAAAATATTTTTTTGTAAATGTTTTCTTTTACTTAAATTTAAAAATGCAAAAAACAAAAAAGTAGGACTAAACTAGATCAATTCAGAACCTTTTCACCTTAGTCGATTTGGATTTTTCTATTAGATTAAGATCTATCTAAACTATTCAAAAATAAATTATAAGTTCGAGTTAAGCTTAAACTTCTATTAGTTATTTGAATAAAATGTGAATATTTTTTTTGTCTAATTTTTTAAGAATCCTAAACTAGACCAAATCCAATTCAGGTTGACTAATAACTCTATTTACGTGCTGAAGGTGTTGATGTCACTAAAAAAATTGCCATACACCAATAGTTTGATATTAGATTGACATACTTTGATGTAATATTTATTTAAAAATTGAATTGTTAACATATATAAATATTCAAATTTAAACAAAAAATATAAGATATCATATTAATAGCCAATTTTTTTGGTATGAATAAATATGTATATTTCTAATATATCAAATATTAATATTTTATTTTATATTATCAATATAAACTTACAATGTTTAGAAAAACTATTTCTAAAGCTTAACTCAAATGAAAGGGAATTTTCTATAGTGTATTCTGCTAATTAAATTATATAGAAATTCTTAGGACTTATAAATTGTCTAAATTTATAAAATATATCGGTGTATATAATTTATTCTTCCTGTTTTTGTTTATCTGTTGAGAAAGAATATGTATTTTGTAAATTTATTTAAACATTTTTATAAAATTTTTTAAATAATATGACTTATTTTTTATTAATATTTTTTATTCATACAATAAATAAATAAAAATACAATATAATTAAAAATATAAAACTAAAAATTTATTCAATAATTATAATATAGTGATTAAATATTTTAATTTATATAATTTTTTCTGAAAAAAATAGGAATGAAGGTAGTGTATAAATATTGAAATAAATCTTTAATCAATATTAAATTTTATCGTCATCAATCGAGGATAAAGATTGGATTTTAACTTTTAAAATTTCGGAGACACAATTATAAACTTTTCCTCTTTACTGTGCGTCCCAACAATGATATGGCATTTATTTTTTAAGATTCGAAAACGATCTGCTTAAGGTTGATGATTTTTTTTCTTGTATTAAGTCGTATCTCCCACCTGGTAAAATCAGAGGTTCTTAAATTTAACTCCCGGTCTAACAAATTATGAAATTATTATTAACCGTCACTACTCTTGAACTAAAATGCAAACAACCCATTATAATTAGTTTAATGTTGAAAAGTTAAAAATTATAACAGTTTTTATAAGATCTTAAATATGAATCTGATTATTTTTTATTATAAAAAAATTAAAACATAATTGTAAACAATATAGGACATAAAAAATATTAGTAACATATTTTCTTATATAATTTTTAAACAAATCCTAAATTATTATACGATAAATTTTACAATTATGTCATTAAAATATTCTAAAATATTTTGATAGAACTTATATAAAATTCACCTAATAAAAATGATTAAAAATATACCAAAGGGTATATTGTTAATTAACAGTTTCTTAATTTTCAATTAAGAACAAATTTTATTTTTCCATCAGCTAATTATATGTTCTTTCATCGATAGAGATATATCATTAAAGTAATAATTGATGGGAGGATATCCCAAATATAAAGAATAATTTGATTGTATTTTAATTAAACTAGTACAAAACATCTTAAGAATATTTTTTTATGCTTAAAAAATGGTTCAACATCATAACTGAATAAATGAATCATTTTACAAATGCATTAGATTTAACCCAACTCTAAAAATTAATTTGGAGAAATAATTGTTTAAATATTTCTAATTAATATTAGATATTTTAACAATATATGTTAACTGTAAAAAAATTCGTGAACATCTTAACAATGCGATATTGATTAGAATATACGCTCTCTTAACCTAAAAATAATAATTTTTCATTAAGACACTCGTGTACAAATTATGAGATATTTATATACATAATATGGAAAGGTAAAAAGTTATAATGTAATATATTTAATGGCCAGCTTGCATAAGAATATATGCACATATGAAATGTATAATTTGTACGTTTATATAAAGTATAATTCTTCGTAATCTTTTTGTCAATATTTTATAGTAGGGTTACTTCAGTCAGACTGAAGTTTCATCAGCCCAATTAAAACTTTTTTGTACCAAGAGAGTCGAAGCCCAATCCTAACTTAGCCCAATTATAAAACTACTAGGCCCAATAGGCTATTCTTTTGACCCGCCTATCGCCTAATATGTTTCTCACAATAAGTATTGTGCTTGGACAGAAAGAACCAAAGTTAGTGATTATGGTGCACAGTTTCTCTTAATTCTCGGATAGAAGCTGGATAATTACAGGCCCGACCAAAAAATAAAACAAGGATAAAAAGGCCGGTTAATTGAATTTCACTTTGTGCAGTCGTTGGCGTTGGGTCGCTACTCTTTTTTATATATAAAGAATAAATAATATAAATGTTATAAGGACAATTTTAATAATTTTTAAAAAATAAATTTTATCGTAAAATTTCAATACTTTATAATAAATTAAGTTTATAAAATTTTATACTGTTTAAAAATTAATTGATATTTTATTATTTTTATATTATTTTAACGTATAATATATTAATTAAAATATAAGTGATTGAATATTACTGAAATATATATATTCATAATTATTTAAATTTTATAAATTTTTTTACACATACTTTTATCAAAGTAATATAACTTGAAATAACAATTTTATTTATTTTTAATTAAAATTTATTTTACTAAATTATATATATGACTTATCAACTAGGAGGAATTTTTCATTATGAGTTGGGAATGCTGGAAATTCAAACCAATTCAATCTAAATTGCTTAACCGAATAAAAATAAAATAAAAATAAAAATTTTTAAAATTGTAAAATTTTATATAATTTGATTTGATTTATAATTTTTTAATAAAAATTTAAATTGTAAAATTTATATAATATCTAAAATTTATATACTTTTTAAATATTTTTATTATTAGTTATTGTTTTTAATTATTTTTTGATATATAAAATATTTAATATTTATGTTGAAGCATATTTAAGTATAAATATTATTACTTTTTATTTTTAATCCATACTAGTTTTAAATTTTTAAAAAATGCTAATTTATTTATTTTATTATTTATTTGTTAAATTTTTTAAAACAAATAAAAAATAAAAAAATAAAAAAATAAATTGTAAAGATTAGTTTGGTTTAGTTTTCTAATTCATTCTAATCAAACCAAACTAAATTGTAAACATTTTGTTTAATCGATTCAAATAGATTTTTTTTTTAGAATTGGAATAAGACGTATTGTAAACATCTCTATTATGAGCAGTTATAATACATAATTTTGTGACTAATTTTTTTAAGTGATGCATAAATTAATAATAATTTTTTAAATAAAATATTTAAAAAATAATTTTTTATAAAGGTAATAATAATGTCTATAATATATAAATTAATACATTATATGAATGACACATTTTAATATGCATCACATGAAGGTATAATGCATTTAATTATGTATTTTGGGGTGATATTTGATGAGTAATTTCTAGTAGGAGGTGTAACACAGTAAGTTATGCGTCACACGTGTAACGCTGAGGTTTATGATTGGAGTATTTTCGTTGAGTAATGTTTCAATGTCAACTGCACTTCTTCTAAATTGTAAACATAGAATTCATCACTAATAGCTCAATTCAAAGGTGATTCCATTGTGAAACAATTATTGTCCTCATTCAATATTTGTGTAGCGCAAACTGATACTCCAAAATGCCAACTCTGTTTTCAATTTAACAAATAATTCTTAATTTTTCTTCTTCTTTATATATAACAAAAACAAATGTTAACTACACTTAATGTAACTTCATTACCTGGTTCATTTATTTGTTCATGAGGTGTACCACATGATTCAAATGGAACATTATATAAGCTTTCACCCAAACTTAATACCATTTGTTCTTCAACATTATCGTCAGTGTCACCCAAATTTTCCCAATTTGAATCATTCTTATTTTCATCATCATTTTTCTCATTCCTAAATTGATAAACTCCAACTAAATAATGATTTTGACCTTCATCATCTGATACATTTATAGAACCTGCAAAGTATTTTATCATTAAATTTGTAACATCAATTTATTAAGTATTAGATATAATACACATTTATTCATATATTAACCTGTAACATCTTCAATGCCTAGTGTTCTTGGTACATTGCTAACTGTATCAATCTCAGCACATATTTCAAGTATACACATTAGACGTTGTTGGTCAAATGCATTGAATATCTTCATTATTGCTTATATAAAATCCTTTATATATTTTTTTCAAATGATGCTAAAAATCTACCTATTATATTAGAAATTACCTCGTTGAATAATAATTTTAATTTCTTAATTTTTTTCTTTCAACTCATTTAAACTTACTTTTTTGCGAATTTGAATAGGTTTTTGTTTATCTTCCAACGTTAGACTTTCTTCATTTTCAAACATTTTACCATTATAATAACTAATCATAATAATTTCATCCATACTACATATAAATAAATAACAATAGTGACTTTAAAAATAATTAAATTATACTATTTTAAGAATGTAAAAAATTATACAATTAATAATATAAATAAATATAAAAATTTAAATTTAAATAAATATTACTAAGTTACCCGATTGAAAATCAAGCACATCTCTTTTTCTTATCGGAAGTAAATAAAAAACATAACATTCAACCCTAAACCTTCGACCTATTTAAACTTACTAAGCATTTTATCCTACGCCAAATTCTTTAATTTTGCCAAGTGGTAGTATATGACGTACAAAATAAGGCATCACATATGGTGTGATGCATAAAGTTGTGCATTAAATGTAAAACATACAACTTTGTGTGTTACATCCTTTGTGATGCATTCTTTTGTGTGTTATAGGAGCTGTGATGCATTAATATTACGTCACACTGCACGTCGAATCCAGTCATCCTGAGACACATAATTAAATGTGTAATTACCTTCATATGACACATATTGGAGTGCATCACACCTATAACACATTAATTTATGCGTTATAAGCACTGTTACTACCCCTGTGGAGAATTATTTTCTGAAATATCCCATTTGAAGAAATATTATTAATTTATGCACCACTTTGGTAAAGAGTGAAGTATTACTTTATTCCCTAACTTTGTTTGCAAGTTTCATTTTAGTCTTTGAGTTAAAAAAAATTAAGTCATTAGTCCCTCACTTTCTAATCCATCTTCACGATAGTTCATGGAGGTAATTTCCGTTAACGACATATTGGTGTGTGGTGTTAATTACTACGTTGGAAGGACAACTATAAAAAAATGACATTGTATGATTAAATATGGAATTTGAAGATAGTTTTTGTCTTTTTGGTGGTTGTCATTGTCTATGTTTTACAGTGGAAACATGTAATGATTATTCAGAAGGAGATTTGGTGTTATTCTGCAACAATAAACCTAGTATTTTCTCTATTATTCTACCATTAAATGTATTTTATTCTAATTATTATTGGTGGGTAAGTTAAGGTTATGGTTTTTTTTTTTATTAAAAATGAGGTTTGTTTTAGGCATTTTTCTTGGTAAGAATATTGAGAATGGTAGGACATCATTGACCTTCTGACATTGTTAAGTTCAAATGTGGTTTTGGGGTGTGACAAATTTGGGATCTGTACATGTGGTTTGTATGCTGGGTTTGAGGAATTTTAAATTTAATACATGTGGTCCCTAAATGTTAGTGTTTTAAAATAATGTATTTATTATATGTGTTCCCTTATTATGAAGTGATTTTGTCTTACTTGGTGTAGTACTTGACTTTGTTTATTCATCATGGTGGAAATTTTATTAATGATGGTGAAGTATAAATGGGGAAATGTTAAAATATGGGAGAATTATGATCAGGACACATTAGATGTGTTCAGTTTTAAAAAGTTTGCTGCTGCACTAGGATACCTAAATGTTAAAAATGTGTATTGGTTGTATCCAATGTTGAGATTTGGTTATGGTCTTTGCATTTTGGAACTTGATGTTGATTTGCTAGATATGGAAGAGGTAGCCAAGAGAAATGGTAGGAAAATGAATATATATTTTGAATATTCAGTCAATGAAGTTGTAGATATAGAAGTTTTGTTAAAAAAATCATAGGAAGGTGAAGAAGGTGTTAAATTGGAAGGTGAAAAAGGTGTTGATTTTGAAGTTGGAGAGTGTGGTAGTGTGCAAGATGAGTCACTACTATATTTCTATTAATTAGTAACATTTATTTTGTAACATCTATAAAAATGTTACTAATTTTCATTAATTTATATTTTTTTGTAATATTTCTAAAATTAAATGTTACTAAATATCTTCTTATATTTTATTTAGCAAATAAATTTTTAAATTTACTTTTTACTTTTGTTTCAACCTATTTTCACGACCCTTGTACGTATCTCGTTTGTTCTTTACTTTTGTGCATCTTCTTTCGTTCAACCAACGACACACAATTCTAATATGTAACCTCTATCACTCCATCTTCACTTCTGCAGTTCCACATCTACGTTGCTTTTCACTGGTAACTTCTCTCGACATGCATTTTTAATCTTCTTCGTTCTCTACCCGTTTTCCTTTTCTATTAGATCTAGGATTTTATCTTTAGTTTTTTCTAATTCTAATTTTTTAGGTAATTTTTTTCTATTTCTTCAATTATATAAATAGGTGGGTGCCGGATTAACTAATTTGGTGCTTGTAAGGTGTTTGTGATAAAATTTCAATTTATTAATTGACTACATAACACTGAGAAACATCAAAAGATGATTTTTTCATCAAATTTATATGAATGGTACTATTGATAAAAGCAGAACCACACTTAGTTTGTTATTATCGTTTGCTTATAGCTTTATGTAGGTTTCATCCCTTTTACAACACAAAAGGTAGTTTTCTCACCATCTTTTCTTATTTATATTTGTATTTGCGTTTTAATAGTGGAGGACCTTGTGAGACTGATTGACTGAATTATCCTATGTATTTTTCTAACTAATAATCATAATTTATTGGAAGGTATTCTTTGTACAAAGAAAGTACAACACCTGTGTGCCAATAACGATTTGGAATTTTAGACTGTTGAGGGAAGTGGTGCAGAAGGACAAAATGTATGTTTGGATCAGCTATTTTAAAATAAATAATCATTTTTTTTGTTACTTGGATACTTTATATAGTGTTATTTATATGGTTAAATCTATGGCATCTTGTTTTTTGTATTGTTTCCTCTAGATCAGGTTTATCAATTTTCATATTATTTTGATTAATTTGGTTACACAAGCCTTGATATCCATAGATCCTGTCCATGTGAGGGATGATCCTATCATAGTTAAAAATGTCCATTCCTTCATGGCTAGGAAGGCATTAGAGATAGAGAGGTTATGAAGCTTGATCCCCCACCAAGATCACCAAATTGGGGTGTATGTCTTCACTATCTTCATATCACATTTTCTAGTTATTCTTTTAGTTTTATGATAATCCATGTTTGTTTATGCTTAAGAATGTACATAATTTTCTTTCAAGTTATGATGTGCTTTAGATAATTGCATTTGGTGAATTCTTTCTCCTTTCTATTGGCTACAATGGGCATAAATAACAATAGTTGTATGGATGAGATTGACATGGCTAGTATGACTGGAAAAGCTACAAATTAACTTCAAAGCTGTTGTCGCAACCCTAATTCCGACGAGATGACGAACTCACTAAAATTTTGAAAATAGAGTTTTATTTGATTGTTGTGGAGTCGCCACCAAATTTTTATTTAAGGGAAAATGCTTGGAAAAAACCCTGACTCGAGGAAGAGATTTAGGTTCGGGAGTCGATTACGAGTGGGGAAGGTGTTAGACACCCCACTCGCCTGTTCCGAGGAACAGTACCCTTAACTGAGTGTGTGATTATTTGAAAATAGTTTGATCTCTTAATTAATGTGAAAATAAATAGATTGATGGAGGTTAGCCTGACAGGACTTGATCCTACTCCTACGTATTCCCCGGTGCAATGGAAAACTCAAGGCTTACGTAGTTCTGATTTTATTTGAAGGCTTGACCTTCAAACGAAGTTTACATTGAAAAGCGAAAGCATTGTTGTCCTCTTTTTTGAAAATATTTTGGAGGGTGCAATCCCAATCCACCTGTGCACAAGGCCCAAGACAACTACGGCTGCACTTGGACCCATACGGACCTCTAAACAACGAACAACAAAAAAAAGCTACCAGTTTGTTTTTAGGGCCCATTGCGTGAGATTAAGGAATGCAAAAACGAGTTTTTTATTTAATTGAAAGAGGGAAGGGCGATCCCAATCCACATATGCACAGAGCCCAAGACAACTATGACTGCACTTGGACCCATACGGACCTCTAAACAACGAACAACAGAAAAAGCTACCAGTTCGTTTTTAGGGCCCGTTGCGTGAGATTAAGGAATGCAAAGTGAGTTTTTTATTTAATTGTTTTCTTGATTTGTAACTATTGGAGGCGCGGGGGGCTTAAGCAGACTTTTGGAAAGTTTTAGGGGCCAAACTATAAGTATGGGAACTACGGGGCCTAACCGTAAATATGGGAAACAATTGGGATCTAAATACAAATATTAAAAGTAAAGAGGTCAAAATGTAAATATGAAAAGTATAGGGGCCAAAAATATAAATTTGAAAAGTGTAAGGGCAAAAATGTAATTTGGAAAAGGTGTAGGGGTCAAAATGTAAATTTGGGAAATATTGGGTCGAATTGTAATTTCAGTAAGTTGATGGGCCAAATTGTAATTTTAGGAAATTGAGGGGCCAACCTGCAATTTCTAGAAGTCTAGGGCCAAAATGTAATTTCTAGATGTTCAGGGGCTGATTTGAGATTTTGGAGAGTTTTGGGTTCATTTATAATTTGGTGAAAGTGTAGGGACCTAATGGTAATTGCAGGAAGTGTGGTGGGGACTCTGCGCTTGGTAGCTTGAATGCGGCTCGTGGTGGCTTGCGGCTCATGGATGACTTGGACTCAATTTTCCCCAAAATGAGAATTGGTGCCAACAGGGTCGAACCGTGGACCTAAGACTTGGAGCATGGAGAACCAACCACTTGGGCTACGTTGTGTCTTTGTCTAAGCTCGTTTTCTTGCACTTATGTTAGTAGCCAAGGCCTTCACGTTATTTGTGAAATAGTGCATGAACACTCTCACACTTGGCTGGAAATTCTACTCGACTTTGACTTTCATGAACCTGGACACCCACATAATCGAGCACCTTCCATTTAATTCTTCAAGTGTTTGAACGCATCCCCTTATGAAAAGTTGAAGGCTGTGTATCCTTTTTGCTTGCTCTAGCTGAGCCACAGGCTACATGGCTATTACATGGCTTCCTTTGCATGTACCTGTAAGGTGTTCTTATGTAAACGTTGTCTCTGCTTTTCTGCTTCCCAGGGTCTCTTTTAACAGGGGATGCTCACAAGGTCTAGCGACTCTCAATTCAGAGTCTTGGTTTAGTGCCTATTGCCTGGAGAGCCGTTTCATGCTCCTTGGAGAAAACAGAGCCTCCTTGAGTATGGATGCAGAGCGACCCATGAGAGTCAAAAATCCAGCTGAACCTATGGTCTTGTATGCAGAGAAATTCGTGGTCTATGACATGTCTCCTCTCCAAAATTCCCCCAGGAGATTAAGGAAAAGAACGAATTTGAGGTGTAGTTCCAGCCACTTTCTGGGAGTTTGGATTTGTAGCTTAAGTGCATAAATTGTTCCCTCGAGATTTGTTTTCTTCTCCATCGAGAGCATTGAGTCGTTGCTAGTCAAAAGATTGGCACGGTCCCAACATTATCCCTGCAGTGGCCCCTGGCTCAGTAAGCTCTTTAGGAACCAAGCCTGAATTGCTAAGGGATTGAGGATCCAAAGGTGATGAACCAAACAAACAGAGTGGTTGTTATTCCCAGCCCAGCATGGGAAATTGTTGACTCCGCATTGACTTCAAGAACCTCAATCCCGGTTCTGTTATCATTATTTTCTAAGCACTCCTCATTATCACTATAACCAGAGGAAGAGATCTCATGTGAGCCATGGTCCTCCCCAGTAGTCATAAAAATCTTCAGCAATTTGATATGATTAAATAATTCTTCATGAAGAAAAAACAACCAAGGCAACTCTGGCTCGTCCAAACCCTATTGCTGTTCTAGCCAAACACCGATTCCAGCTTCGAGTTTTTGCCTATTGAATCAGGTCTTAAAGAATTAAAACACTTACATCCATGCCTAAAAGTCCAACTACTTCTCATGGCAAAGATAGTTTATGACCCATAAATTCCTTATTGGTGCAAAATTTACCATTCTATCATGCTCCTTAGCCTCATTATTCGAAATATCTTCTAAGGGCCCAGGCACATAATCTGTTGTTCTCTCTCTGCAAGGTTGTGCTAGTTCTTCTATGATTGTAAGAATAACTTTTCCAAATTTCTCAGAAGCAGCCTAGACCTTCCTAGCCAACTAGCTATATTTCCACATTTACCAGGAGCAGCATGGACATATTTTAGTGACGACACTTAGAATTTTAGTTCCTTTAGTACACAGGCTCTGTTCACACAAGCGTGGATGAGTTGAACTGTTACCTATGAGAATCCCAGCGAGTGTAGACTAATACTTTTGAACTGTTACCTACACTTTCACATTAAGTGACATATACTACCTCAAACGTCCAACTGAGGGCCATCTAAAATATTTTACCGTAATGAGCACTTTGCAAAGGCAATTAGGCCAATATATGGTGTTATGACATTCCTACTGAATCGAAAGTCTTCATTAACTTCTATCCTGATTTGAGACTTTTCATAATTCCTTTTTGCATTATTTGAGCCCTGTTCGTGAAATCAACAATTCAACCGTATTTGCAATTATGCAAAGGATAGACCAAAGAACGCTTATTTGCAATCTGGTATTAATGCAGAAACGACGAAATATACACACCGATTATTATGATTTCATCCTTGCTAAGGTCGTCTTAACGAAGTAGTTATTCTTTTTTCATACTAGTGGCCTAATCATGCGTGTGCAGGTCTTATTCAAACGTTCCAGATCAAGATTTGATGTTGAATCTTATACTATGGGAACATTATGGATTTCGTTTCTCTTTGTATCATTCACTTAGATCATATAACAATTAAGAACAGAGAGTACTAACTTGGATCGTGTTAGCCTTGAATGGAGCGAGAATCCGCAAAGAGGAAGCTCTTGAAATGTCTTCAAGTCGTAAAGGATGAGGGATTGCTAGAGCTCCTTATACTAATTCTGCAGAGATTTTTCCTAGCGGTTCTTGGAGGATCTTGATGCCGTGGTTCTTCCATTCTTGCTTCTCCCCTTCTTTTCTTTTGGTTTTGGTTCAGAGTAATCCAACCAACCCCCTCCACTCTCTTTGTATCTCCTTTTTATAGCTTTTTTTTGGAACCCTTTTTCTTTTTTCCCCTTTTCCCTTTTTATACTCTTTCTTTTAAAAAACTCCCGCTCTTTTCCCCTTTCGTTTATTTCTTGATTTTATAATTTTTCAGTTTTTATTATTATTTTTTTAATTTTTATGATTCAAATTATTATTTTGGTTTTCATTTTTTCTGTTTTTAATTTTTGTTGTTTTTTCCTTCTTTTTTTTTTCTTTTTTTGTTTATCTTTTGTTTTTATTTTTACTAACTTGATTTTAGTTTTAAATTTTAAACTGACGGGGAGGGGCCTCGGACATAATTGGATGTTTACAGCTGTTTCAAACAAGCTTCTTTATGATTTTCTACCACGAATAAGTCAAACCTAAGCGTGACCCACCAGGGATGGTCTAAACTAGTTTTTCTTATTTTTTCTTTTGAAGCCTCAAAAGTATGAACTTATAGTATATGAAAACTATAGAAGGATGACCCTTGAGAAGTTCATTGTAGCTCTACCACTAAACTATGGCTCTTGTTGAGCCATGTTCTCAATTTTTTAATTTCTATTATTATCTAACTTATCAATATTTTAACACTAATGTTGAACCATTATTGGTAATAGTTCAGTTAATTCATATGGTATTATCTTATATATCTTTTGATTGTATTATGCAATTGTGCATATAAGGTGGAGTGGGTGATCATTGTTTGTTCTTTAAGCCTCTACACTTTAGAAAGACCAAATACAAGTAAAAGATTCAAAAGTGGGTAGGTGATCATGAGGTGGAGTACTAGACACTAGTAGGGTACCACTTTCAGTCACTGCATACCATAACTTCTAGTTAGTACCTGTAACGACCTAGATCGAAACGACAGGCGGACAAGTTAAAACCAAAAATGAGATTGAAAATGAAGTCGCCACCAATTTTATTTTCCATTTTAGGAAAAGATTGGAAAACCTTTTATTTTAAACAAAATGATAAAGAACAGTCTACAAAACTAGGATTAGTTCGGGAGTTGATTTATGCATAGGTAAAGATGAAAACTTAATCCCAAACCCCCTTAGTACATCCACTAGTTACCTTATACCAATTTGTGCAAATTAGTGATAACTTTAAAATTATTTATTTTACCCTTTAAACGAATACATAATTTATTTTTAAACGGACGAATAAATAATCAATCAAATAAATAAATAATTGGATAAGTACAAAGTTAATAAAAAGAAAATTTATTGGATTAATGGTTAAAGTTAAAACAAGCATAAGTATTATAAAAATTAATTTTGGCTTAAGGTTTAATTTTTGCTCCTACGTATCCTTCGGTGAAATGAGAAACTCAAAGTAAGATAGTTTTCTCTAAAACAATAAAAATAGATTTGCCAGTTGATTAGATTTAATGTTAAACAAGATTTTTAATTTAAAATAAAACGTACGTGAATTCGAGAAAAGTTGTCACAACTCAAGTATCACAAACTAAAAATGAAATTAAAAAAACGTTTCATTTAAATTATCTCTTTATAACGTAAAAATAAAGTTAAATTAGTTAAAAGAGAAACAAATTGAATTACGAGTCATCAAGTTGTTGCAACTCAAATGTCTCTGATTAAAAAAAAAATAATAAGATGTGTCGTCTAAATTATCTTTTTTTTTATACAAAATTAAACCACAGTTAAATTGTGTATATATTTTGATATTATTTTTCATTATTTTTTTATTGAAGTTGAAACTTATAAAAACTTATAATGAATGATGAGTATGATAAACAACAAAATAAGGAATAATAATCAATAACGAGATACAATCCAACATCAAAGATAATAATGACAATAATATAACAAAAGAATAAAATTAAACATTGGTAAATGTATAATAAAAAAAGATTAATTAGCTAATAATAGAAAAAAAAGACATCTATAACATCTAATACAATAAATATGAAAAGTACAAGTCTAATAAATAGTGATAATGAAAAATTTTAATAATGATATTAATGCAAATAATGGTAATAAAAAAAATATAAAAGTTACAAAAAATCATAATAAAAGAGAATCAATCAAGTGGGAGAAACAATAAAAGTCAAATATATGTATAAAAAATAATGATAATAGAACACCAAAAAGATGAAAATAAAAATTGAAAATATAATTTATACTCATAAAATATCATTAAAATAAATAGTAATAATGATAATGATAATAATAAGAACTATACCACTAGTTACCAAAATAAAAATAAAAATTAGAGTTAACAAAATGCAATATTTTAAACTAACTAAAATATGAAATAATATTAATAAAAAAACTTAAATATTAACTATAGAATGATATTGACAGATAAAAATTAAACAATAAATATAAATGAAATAATTAAATAATCATAAAAATAAAATAAAATATAATTCATAGTATAAAAAAGTTTAACAATATAAAAAAAAAAAATATATAATAACAACTGAAATTTTTAAAAGATAGTTAAATAAGAGAAATAAGTAAAAAGTATAAAAATAAAAATATTAAAAAAAAATAATATGCTAAAAAAAACATTGAAGATTAAGCGAAAAAGTATATATATATATATATAAACCAATTTTTCAATTTTATATCTAGGTTAAATGAGTCAAAAAAAAATTATATTTTATTATATATTTTTTTTTTGCAAAACATTAAAACTTTAATTTAAACATTATTTTATATAAAAAAAGGTTCACATTATTTTATATAAAAAAATTCACCGTGAGCAAACTTAACTCGGCACATTTTATTTTTTGATCTTTCAAACTGTTATCTTAAAAAAAGTTAAAAAATTAATAAATAGTAATTCTGTTTTGAAATTCATAATGAGATTACATTCAAAATTATTAACGCTCACAAGAAAAACATGTAAAGTAAAAAAAAATTCAGTATTTTTGAGTTTTTTTACCCATTGAAGCAAGATATCTAGCATGTATAGTGTTTTCTTTTCCTAACTTTAAATTTTTAAAATAAAAATCTTTATTAATATATATATATATATATATATATATATATATATATATATATATATATATATATATATATATATGGCGAGAAAGTGAATATTGCAGAAATAAGAAAAATTTACGGGTATAAAAGAAGCCGTTTTGAATTATTGTTTGAAAAGTTTATTTGTTTCTTATTTTTCTCCATGGCACCGATTGTTAAATAAAATGTAAAATCAGATTTCTTGACCGCGGTCCCCTTCCCCTTCCCCTTTAACCATTATAGTTGAGGCTGTAGTTTGATATTAAAAATATTGTTTAAATATACTATAACCACTAATATATTTGTTATTTAAAATATAAATATAAATTTTATTATTTTTATTATATATAAAAATTATTATCTAAATTTATGGTTTTATTAAAAAAATATTTTTAAAAAACGAAAATATATTTAAATTTATTACAATATATTAATATTCAAACTTTAATTAAATTATATATCAAAAATAAAAATTATATTAATTTTTAATGAAATAAGTGTGACACTTTATAAAATTATTATTTGAAAATAAAATTTTTAATTTAACATATAAAGATAAATTTGCATACTGAAATGGTTTTATGTTAAGGTTAAATTTAAACAGTTAACATCGAAAACAATTTGAATAAAAAATTGGCAACTGGATTTAAAATTGGCTAAACAAAAAATAGAACCACAAAAAGCAGAAATAGGTAAAAACATTTGGGAATATGCTGGTTTGGCCAAAATCTATCTTTTTTTTTTTTTTTTTTATTGAAACAATGTTGACACGGGATGGCTTCTTTCGTAGTATCTTTCCCTAACTTAAAAAATTTCCTTTTTATAAATCACAATACCATACTTGCGCAGAGAAAGAAAGAGGGAAATTCAAGAAAGAAAATGAAATATCAACTCAGTCTTTAAACAAAGACACATTTGAAAGAAAATCAAAGTGGGCGAAACCGCAAAAGCCGTACCCACTGACGCTGCTCCAAC